>OX369281.1:16842111-16846115 GCA_947284805.1 Coleophora flavipennella
GTTAGGTTAGGTTAGGTTAGGTTAGGTTAGGTTAGGTTAGGTTAGGTTAGGTTAGGTTAGGTTAGGTTAGGTTAGGTTAGGTTAGGTTAGGTTAGGTTAGGTTAGGTTAGGTTAGGTTAGGTTAGGTTAGGTTAGGTTAGGTTAGGTTAGGTTAGGTTAGGTTAGGTTAGGTTAGGTTAGGTTAGGTTAGGTTAGGTTAGGTTAGGTTAGGTTAGGTTAGGTTAGGTTAGGTTAGGTTAGGTTAGGTTAGGTTAGGTTAGGTTAGGTTAGGTTAGGTTAGGTTAGGTTAGGTTAGGTTAGGTTAGGTTAGGTTAGGTTAGGTTAGGTTAGGTTAGGTTAGGTTAGGTTAGGTTAGGTTAGGTTAGGTTAGGTTAGGTTAGGTTAGGTTAGGTTAGGTTAGGTTAGGTTAGGTTAGGTTAGGTTAGGTTAGGTTAGGTTAGGTTAGGTTAGGTTAGGTTAGGTTAGGTTAGGTTAGGTTAGGTTAGGTTAGGTTAGGTTAGGTTAGGTTAGGTTAGGTTAGGTTAGGTTAGGTTAGGTTAGGTTAGGTTAGGTTAGGTTAGGTTAGGTTAGGTTAGGTTAGGTTAGGTTAGGTTAGGTTAGGTTAGGTTAGGTTAGGTTAGGTTAGGTTAGGTTAGGTTAGGTTAGGTTAGGTTAGGTTAGGTTAGGTTAGGTTAGGTTAGGTTAGGTTAGGTTAGGTTAGGTTAGGTTAGGTTAGGTTAGGTTAGGTTAGGTTAGGTTAGGTTAGGTTAGGTTAGGTTAGGTTAGGTTAGGTTAGGTTAGGTTAGGTTAGGTTAGGTTAGGTTAGGTTAGGTTAGGTTAGGTTAGGTTAGGTTAGGTTAGGTTAGGTTAGGTTAGGTTAGGTTAGGTTAGGTTAGGTTAGGTTAGGTTAGGTTAGGTTAGGTTAGGTTAGGTTAGGTTAGGTTAGGTTAGGTTAGGTTAGGTTAGGTTAGGTTAGGTTAGGTTAGGTTAGGTTAGGTTAGGTTAGGTTAGGTTAGGTTAGGTTAGGTTAGGTTAGGTTAGGTTAGGTTAGGTTAGGTTAGGTTAGGTTAGGTTAGGTTAGGTTAGGTTAGGTTAGGTTAGGTTAGGTTAGGTTAGGTTAGGTTAGGTTAGGTTAGGTTAGGTTAGGTTAGGTTAGGTTAGGTTAGGTTAGGTTAGGTTAGGTTAGGTTAGGTTAGGTTAGGTTAGGTTAGGTTAGGTTAGGTTAGGTTAGGTTAGGTTAGGTTAGGTTAGGTTAGGTTAGGTTAGGTTAGGTTAGGTTAGGTTAGGTTAGGTTAGGTTAGGTTAGGTTAGGTTAGGTTAGGTTAGGTTAGGTTAGGTTAGGTTAGGTTAGGTTAGGTTAGGTTAGGTTAGGTTAGGTTAGGTTAGGTTAGGTTAGGTTAGGTTAGGTTAGGTTAGGTTAGGTTAGGTTAGGTTAGGTTAGGTTAGGTTAGGTTAGGTTAGGTTAGGTTAGGTTAGGTTAGGTTAGGTTAGGTTAGGTTAGGTTAGGTTAGGTTAGGTTAGGTTAGGTTAGGTTAGGTTAGGTTAGGTTAGGTTAGGTTAGGTTAGGTTAGGTTAGGTTAGGTTAGGTTAGGTTAGGTTAGGTTAGGTTAGGTTAGGTTAGGTTAGGTTAGGTTAGGTTAGGTTAGGTTAGGTTAGGTTAGGTTAGGTTAGGTTAGGTTAGGTTAGGTTAGGTTAGGTTAGGTTAGGTTAGGTTAGGTTAGGTTAGGTTAGGTTAGGTTAGGTTAGGTTAGGTTAGGTTAGGTTAGGTTAGGTTAGGTTAGGTTAGGTTAGGTTAGGTTAGGTTAGGTTAGGTTAGGTTAGGTTAGGTTAGGTTAGGTTAGGTTAGGTTAGGTTAGGTTAGGTTAGGTTAGGTTAGGTTAGGTTAGGTTAGGTTAGGTTAGGTTAGGTTAGGTTAGGTTAGGTTAGGTTAGGTTAGGTTAGGTTAGGTTAGGTTAGGTTAGGTTAGGTTAGGTTAGGTTAGGTTAGGTTAGGTTAGGTTAGGTTAGGTTAGGTTAGGTTAGGTTAGGTTAGGTTAGGTTAGGTTAGGTTAGGTTAGGTTAGGTTAGGTTAGGTTAGGTTAGGTTAGGTTAGGTTAGGTTAGGTTAGGTTAGGTTAGGTTAGGTTAGGTTAGGTTAGGTTAGGTTAGGTTAGGTTAGGTTAGGTTAGGTTAGGTTAGGTTAGGTTAGGTTAGGTTAGGTTAGGTTAGGTTAGGTTAGGTTAGGTTAGGTTAGGTTAGGTTAGGTTAGGTTAGGTTAGGTTAGGTTAGGTTAGGTTAGGTTAGGTTAGGTTAGGTTAGGTTAGGTTAGGTTAGGTTAGGTTAGGTTAGGTTAGGTTAGGTTAGGTTAGGTTAGGTTAGGTTAGGTTAGGTTAGGTTAGGTTAGGTTAGGTTAGGTTAGGTTAGGTTAGGTTAGGTTAGGTTAGGTTAGGTTAGGTTAGGTTAGGTTAGGTTAGGTTAGGTTAGGTTAGGTTAGGTTAGGTTAGGTTAGGTTAGGTTAGGTTAGGTTAGGTTAGGTTAGGTTAGGTTAGGTTAGGTTAGGTTAGGTTAGGTTAGGTTAGGTTAGGTTAGGTTAGGTTAGGTTAGGTTAGGTTAGGTTAGGTTAGGTTAGGTTAGGTTAGGTTAGGTTAGGTTAGGTTAGGTTAGGTTAGGTTAGGTTAGGTTAGGTTAGGTTAGGTTAGGTTAGGTTAGGTTAGGTTAGGTTAGGTTAGGTTAGGTTAGGTTAGGTTAGGTTAGGTCTAGGTTAGGTTAGGTTAGGTTAGGTTAGGTTAGGTTAGGTTAGGTTAGGTTAGGTTAGGTTAGGTTAGGTTAGGTTAGGTTAGGTTAGGTTAGGTTAGGTTAGGTTAGGTTAGGTTAGGTTAGGTTAGGTTAGGTTAGGTTAGGTTAGGTTAGGTTAGGTTAGGTTAGGTTAGGTTAGGTTAGGTTAGGTTAGGTTAGGTTAGGTTAGGTTAGGTTAGGTTAGGTTAGGTTAGGTTAGGTTAGGTTAGGTTAGGTTAGGTTAGGTTAGGTTAGGTTAGGTTAGGTTAGGTTAGGTTAGGTTAGGTTAGGTTAGGTTAGGTTAGGTTAGGTTAGGTTAGGTTAGGTTAGGTTAGGTTAGGTTAGGTTAGGTTAGGTTAGGTTAGGTTAGGTTAGGTTAGGTTAGGTTAGGTTAGGTTAGGTTAGGTTAGGTTAGGTTAGGTTAGGTTAGGTTAGGTTAGGTTAGGTTAGGTTAGGTTAGGTTAGGTTAGGTTAGGTTAGGTTAGGTTAGGTTAGGTTAGGTTAGGTTAGGTTAGGTTAGGTTAGGTTAGGTTAGGTTAGGTTAGGTTAGGTTAGGTTAGGTTAGGTTAGGTTAGGTTAGGTTAGGTTAGGTTAGGTTAGGTTAGGTTAGGTTAGGTTAGGTTAGGTTAGGTTAGGTTAGGTTAGGTTAGGTTAGGTTAGGTTAGGTTAGGTTAGGTTAGGTTAGGTTAGGTTAGGTTAGGTTAGGTTAGGTTAGGTTAGGTTAGGTTAGGTTAGGTTAGGTTAGGTTAGGTTAGGTTAGGTTAGGTTAGGTTAGGTTAGGTTAGGTTAGGTTAGGTTAGGTTAGGTTAGGTTAGGTTAGGTTAGGTTAGGTTAGGTTAGGTTAGGTTAGGTTAGGTTAGGTTAGGTTAGGTTAGGTTAGGTTAGGTTAGGTTAGGTTAGGTTAGGTTAGGTTAGGTTAGGTTAGGTTAGGTTAGGTTAGGTTAGGTTAGGTTAGGTTAGGTTAGGTTAGGTTAGGTTAGGTTAGGTTAGGTTAGGTTAGGTTAGGTTAGGTTAGGTTAGGTTAGGTTAGGTTAGGTTAGGTTAGGTTAGGTTAGGTTAGGTTAGGTTAGGTTAGGTTAGGTTAGGTTAGGTTAGGTTAGGTTAGGTTAGGTTAGGTTAGGTTAGGTTAGGTTAGGTTAGGTTAGGTTAGGTTAGGTTAGGTTAGGTTAGGTTAGGTTAGGTTAGGTTAGGTTAGGTTAGGTTAGGTTAGGTTAGGTTAGGTTAGGTTAGGTTAGGTTAGGTTAGGTTAGGTTAGGTTAGGTTAGGTTAGGTT